>CM072809.1:14475000-14517500 GCA_037013495.1 Hippophae tibetana | reverse complement strand
TCTCTGATAACTCTATTAGTCATGCTGGCTTTTCAAACTTTTGATTGCAGAGACCACAATTGGTAAAAGGAAATATGCAGCTTTTTTCTGTGGATCAGCAACGTAGTCAGGCTCTTGAAGCTCACACTGCTTCATTTGCCACATTTAAAGTGCGTTTATTTCATTTTGTGTTTATTCTTCTTGGATCCAAAAGACAACTTACTTGTGTATCTTGAGTGCTCTTAATAAGTTCTATGTTACAAACAGGTTGCAGGAAACGAAAATCCTTCAATTCTCATTTGTTTTGCCTCAAAGACCTTCAATGCTGGACAAGTTGCATCAAAGATGCATATCATAGAACTTGGTGCCCAACCAGGTCAGCTGAGTTACTAGCATCTACCACCATATATGGACCGTCACTTTGATTTTTAAGAAACTTTTTCTATCAATAAATCTGTGACAAATTTAACTTCTTTAATAAATGAAGTGGCAGTTTATCATTGATGAGCACAATTAAGCCGACAATATAAAACCCAATAAATGTCATATCAGTTATGGTTATCAATTTATCCAAATTTCTGATGAATAGTAGTTTAATGTGTCATAATTATGCTTCCTGTTATGCATAATATATGAGCTTCAGGTATCATAATTTTCTATTTGAAGTTCTTATGGTGCATGTCTTGCACCATACCATGCCGCACTGTTTATTTCTGGTACTGATTTTCTGGATATTGTTATCAGGGAAACCATCTTTTTCTAAAAAGCAGGCAGATCTGTTTTTCCCACCAGACTTTTCTGATGACTTTCTTGTCTCAATGCAGGTTATCATGCAGCCTTTTTTTAACTTTCTTTAATAGCTTTGTCATTTGTCAAGTGTTGGCTAATCTGTTGTTTCCTTTTGGGAGGACAGATATCACAAAAGTATGGTTTGATATATGTGATCACAAAGCTAGGACTTCTATTTGTATATGATCTTGAGACAGCTACTGCAGTTTATAGGAACCGGATTAGTCCAGATCCCATATTTTTGACATCAGAAGCTTCATCCATTGGTGGTTTTTATGCTGTCAATAGGCGAGGACAGGTTTTGCTTGCCACTGTAAATGAGCAAACAATTGTACCTTTTGTTAGTGCTCAGGTGTGTCTTCGAGTTTTTCCTCCCCACTGTCTGCTTACTGAAGTAATGGAGATATCGTATCTTAAATTATGCTTCGGAAATTTTGTTGTTAAACAATTTGGAACTTGCTGTTAATCTTGCGAAAAGAGGAAACCTTCCTGGTGCCAAAGACTTGGTATGCATATATGTTTTCCTATTTATTATTAATATTATTACTAATAGTAATGTTTAGCTGATTCAAAGTGTAATGGTAGTTGTTTTGTCAACTGTCAAGTGATGAATATATTAACTCTGAGAGTTGAGAAGGGAAAAGTGAGATATTATATCCAACCTACCAGTTATTCTAATAGTAGAATTTTATATTATTATTTTGTAAATTCATGAAGTATGGTGATACATCACAGCAAAAAAAAAAAACAACTGACCAGACCTTATCTTCTCTTGTTTCATTTCTTCTCCCGCTCTACTAAGTACTTAGCAGTGGACTGATCTTGAAATCTTGAAACCTTACTGTCCTTTTGTCATTTTCAGGTTGTCCAGCGGTTTCAAGAATTATTTGCCCAGACAAAGTATAAAGAGGCTGCTGAGCTTGCTGCAGAATCTCCAAAAGGAATACTCCGTATTCCTGACACAATTGCTAAGTTTCAGGTACTCATTTTACATTTTTGTTAGATAACGTATATGCCATATAATCTTAATAATTATGCGTATAGATGACTGTTAGAGCTTTGTGTAAAACTGTGTTCATTTTTGCAGGGTGTACCTGTGCAAGCTGGGCAAACCCCACCATTATTACAATATTTTGGAACTTTGTTGACTAAAGGGAAACTTAATGCATTTGAGTCATTGGAATTGTCACGCCTAGTTGTAAATCAAAACAAGAAAAATCTTTTGGAGAATTGGTTGGCAGATGACAAGCTTGAATGTAGCGAAGAACTTGGTGATCTTGTGAAGGTCTGATGTGAAGATAAGTTGACACACTTTGATGCAATAGTTGTTTATTTTAATTAATTAAAATCCTGTATTTATTTCCTATTTTAATGATGCAATCACTTGCCAAATCTTTTAGATTATGCACTTGCTGTCTTGCTGATGTGAATATATCAGCTTGGTAGTATAGGACATCAATTTTAGATAGTAAGGAATAATTAGGGCATTACAAGAGCAGATGAATGTAGGCAGATTTGACACTGTCCGAGATTTTCTCAGGCAGTTCTAGCTTGGGTTTTCTATGGTGCTTAGTTTGTGATGATATTGCTGCCAAACACATACAAGTCACTTAGTGTAAAGTTTACCCATCTATGCAGCAGCTTCTAATTGAACAGGCTACAGTACAACAGCTCCAAACTTTTTCCAAGCCCAAATGATTTCTTTTAGATAGCTTGTTTTACTTGGATCGTTCAGCTGGCATTTTGTAATCTGATACTTGCTGGTTAAAACTTATTTTCATCTACACAATTGATAGCGAAAGTTTGTTCTACCACCTTAATGTTTAAATATTACTCTCTTATTTTTATATGGATGTTCCAATGGAATCCTTGCACTACACATTCTTAAAATATTATTTTTGCTCAATTCTACTTGCTTTGATGTTTTCGTGCTGTATTTCTTAAAATAGTGCATAAAACTTAAATAATTTTTAATTAAAAAATTATTTTTTTCTTTTTTTTTAACATATATGCATATCAAAAGATATAAGTATACATGAAAAATATGTATTATTTTATTATATTTAATAAATTTTTGATCAAATTAGGCAGAAAACTTAAAGTAAAAAATAAACTACAAGTTAATAGCTTAGATACATCAGACATTTAAGTTTATTATTTTTTAAATAGTACATTAGAAGTTCACTATCTTTAAAAAGTGAGACACTGAAGTTTTTGAAGATTTTTATTTTTAAAATCTAATGGATTTCTGATATCATATTATTCAAATTTGATGAACCTTTAGTGTAATGGTGCATTAAATGCCTATTTGGTTTGAAAAATAAGATTTTATAATTCCATTAGGATTTTTGATATCGTATTTTAAAAACATGGTAGATTTTTAGGACATTAAAAAGTTAATAAATTAAAGTATATAAAATTAGTACAGCATCTAACTTAAAAATCTATGTAAAACATTGGTGGAGGCATTTGGCTTTTCTTATATTTCCTAATTATCATACAAAATTAAAAAAATAGAAAAAAGAATTTTCTCCTAACTTTTTTCTATAAGTCAAAAATAATAAAATTTTAAAATTTTCTTTTCTACCTATAGTTTTCCCTTACAATTCCCCCCCCTTATAAATATTGTTTCCAAACACATTCAAAAGTAAATTTGATATAATTTATTGATGGTATATATACGATGTAATACCAAAAATATGATAGGAAATTTGCATATATTTTACTTAAAATGTATTAGGGTAACTTTGATAGAAAATAACTAATGATTTTGTTATATCATTTCTAATAAGTCGATTTAGTCTAGGAAAAAATAGTTGATTTAGAATATTGTAATCTATTCTTGAAAATATATAATATGTTAATAGTGAACGTGGTGTAATTTATTTTAGCATTTAGGGAAAATATTATAAATTTTTTTGAGGTTTTTAAAAATTGTTAAAAACACTTTTTAAATTTAAAAAATAGATAGTTATATATCTTATATTAACTTTTATACAATATTATTCTTTAAATTTAATAATTTTTATTAATTTTATTACAAATACATATTTTTTTAAAAATTAAGTAATAAAGATAATAAGAAGTATATATTATTTCACAAGGTTACTATATCTTTTTGTTGTTTTAAAAAACTTGAAAAAACGAGTAAAACTTAATTTTTTTTTTGCTAGTGTAAAAATTACTTTTTCAGTTCAAGTGTAAAAATAATATTCATTCAATTTTAGAAATCAAATCAAATAGATTTATTGATAAAATAATGCTAATAATGTTAGGATGAGTAACTTAGAATTTTTTTTGTTTATATTATTTCTCTATTTTATTTATATTAAAAAAGAAATTGTGCATAAACCACACGTCGTTTTATGTTTTATCCCATGTCAAAGCAGTAACGCTCATCGCAATTGAACTTTCTCGTCCTTTGTACTATATAATCCAAGATACTGTTCTGGTAAAGCTTTCAGCCCCTGCCTATTCCCGAACCCACTCTCTTACCGATTCTCTCGACAGACTGTCTCGAAAAAATGGCCAGTAGCGAACCCGAGCACACCAGAGAAGAGGAGGAGGTCCCCGCCGGCGATGATGAAGACACCGGAGCTCAGGTTGCTCCGATCGTCAAGCTCGAAGAGGTCGCCGTCACCACCGGTGAAGAAAATGAAGATGCTATCCTTGATCTGTGTGTTCTATTTTTCCCATTCTGTTTTATATATGTGATTACATTCTCTACAGGCGTTCGGTAGCCGTCTGCTAGGTTTAGGGTTTTATGATATGCATTATCTAGGGTTTAGAATTTAGTATTGACTATATTGATTTCTCTATGATTGGATTATAGGAAATCAAAACTTTATCGATTTGACAAAGATGGAAACCAGTGGAAGGAGAGAGGTGCTGGTACTGTGAAGCTTTTGAAGCATAAAGAGACTGGAAAGGTTCGCCTTATAATGAGGCAGTCCAAAACCCTCAAGATCTGTGCCAACCATCTTGGTTAGTTACTCTTTTCTGCCCTAGAGATATCTGTATATTTTTATAGATTAAAGTTCCTTTTCCATGAACTTCTTAGCTGAGATCGTCTTTTTGGTATTGGTTACAGTTTTTCCGACCATGAGCGTACAGGAGCACGCTGGCAATGAAAAATCTTGTGTCTGGCATGCAACTGACTTTGCTGATGGTGAATTGAAGGATGAGCTTTTTTGTATTAGATTTGCTTCAATTGAAAGTGAGTACTCTATGAACCGAAGTCTTTGTCACTATGCCATTTCCTTGTGTATTATTGGAAAACTATTATATGATATATGTCCATGTTACTGCTACCAGCGGTGGTCTAACTTCAGAAGTAGTTGAAAACTTATTTTGATGTAAATACAGAGTTGTAATTCTTTGGTTTCTTTTTAACAGTAAATAGTTAATAGATAAAAGTTGAACCAGACTGTAATTGAAATACCATGTTAGTAGCAGTTGAAATTCAAGAAAATATGCAACGAATATATAGTTTCTGGTCAATCTGCATCGCTAGTTTGGTGAACAAACCTCCTGTTCGTTCAACTCCTTGTTATTAACATGCCAAAGTAGAACACGATGAACACTCCATTAATGCTAAGAAATTATTTATATCAAATAGTTTTCTAATTCTTCCCAGCAAACCATTTAAACAATGCTAATCCATTTTCCATTAAGCTGTAACGATATATTTTATCTTCTGTAACGATTGTTCAATCTCAGTTACAACATTGATCATGTTCTGTGTCGTTCAACTCCCTTAAATCCTAATTGTTATTGAATTTTTCTTTGTTTTTACTTTTACCAACTACATGGAAATTGATTATGGTTTCAAATTTTTGAAATGTTTCCAGATACTTGTACATTTTATTGTTGGATGACTGTATATGGCATGATTACACTTTTTTGCTAAGCTATGGCCTAATTGCAGTAAATGCTCCAGTGGAGGTTAATGTTGTTTTTGTTATGTTGCAAGTTGCATGCATATAAAAGAATGATGTAATGATAGCATATGTTGTCAGTCAATAACTGTCCTTGTTGTTCATGCCCTATATTTCTTTTTAGGGTTTGTTTGGACCCTTCCAATGAGGGTGGATTCTCTAGTGGTGGGATAGATCCTTGAGACTCTGCAATGTGTTTGAAACATTTATTCACTTTTATGTGAGGTTATTGAGGCATGCTGTTTCAGTCGAATAAACAGAAGAAGTATTCATTTTTAGGCTGCCAACATTTACCAGTCTAAACAATTGTAAATTTTCCATTGTACAACCTATTTCAGAATCATGGCCATCAAGGCCATCTGAGATTATAAATTTAGTAGTCTTGAAAATAAGTGCATATAGAAATTTGATTTAAATTGCATGCATAAATTTTATGCTACTTTTCCACTTGGTTTAGACTTTAGAGTCAGGAACATGTTAGGCTTAGTATAAAGAAATCAAGTGTTACTATAGCAACATGTGTCTTGATTAACTAGACTTAGAGATCTTGCTAGTTAATATTTTCATATGTTTGACTTTGTTTAATTTTTGCTGCATCTTGCATGTGGGTGAAGCACTATCAAATCTTCCAAGGATACCATGTGGATTTTTATTTGGCATTGCATTGTCTATAAGCAAAATTGAGAACTTTTAGAATCCATGCAATATTTGCTGTCCGTTTGTAATTCTATCAACTAGTTTCTCTATCTCATGTCCTGATTGATTGAGCTTATTTTGACTAAAAATAATGTCTGACTTTAAATGCAAATGAAAACCTTTTATTATTTTTTATTTCCTATACTCTAGCAAATTATTACTTGACTAGATACAGGAGCTGTATGATTGAATGCCATTTTTAAACTGTTCCTGTAAGTACTAAATTCCATGCTATGCATTATTGCATTTATAGTGGTCATCTTTTTGCAATTTGTCTTGCAATGGATTTTTTCCATTCCCTGGCTAGTTTTGAGTTGAATATTGATATTAGACTGATTGATTTTTGTAAATATTAGATTGCAAACAGTTCATGGAAGCCTTTCAAGAAGTTGCTGAATCACAAAGGAGTGCTGAAGAAAACAAAGATGCTACTGCAGCTGCGGAGGAACTTCAGAGTTTGAGTGTTGAAGAAAAGAAAACTGATGAAAAAGCAACAGAAGGGATTTCTGATGCAGCCAAGGGGGATAACATTGTTAAGAGCGAATCTGTAGAAGGTGAATCTGAAAAGGATGAGAAACCTAGTGAGTCATCTTGAGGACTGATTTTTCCGACTATAGACACTTTCTATATGACAAAGTTAGTTTGCTGGCTACTTTCCACCCATAAATTGCTTATATCCATTCTTGTGAAAGTCTTTGTTTCCTGATTACGGGCTGGAATGCTGCTACTGGTCTACGGGTCCTTCAGTTTGGGTCGTATTCAATATTGGTCAAACTTGAGTTTGCAGATAGAGGATTGTGTTTTTTCAGTTTGTGTTGGAAAGTTTTAACCGGGATCTTATTATGTTTTTTTTAAGTCCTATGGGTTCAAATAGTGAGTGGTTGTGTGGTGCAACGAGAAAACAGAGCTTTGATTGGATGTAGAGTCTTGATTTATTCAGTATTTTTTATTTATGTTAAAAATCTTCCTATTATTTGTTTGCTTAAAGGGAGATTCTGTCTCGAGCTTTTAACTCTGGATTCTGTGTGGGAGTTGCAATGATGGTGCTCTGAGCCATGGGACATGATGAACTCCCTTCCTAATTTATAGGTCATGCGGCAACCTATTTCAGCATTTTTTTAATACGTATTATGTTATAAATTTAATTCATGAGTACATATTAGCACACATTTCACGTCAACAAGATTAGCTTAATATATCGAAAATAAGAAATGTAACTTAGAACTCATAATAATAATAATAAAAATAATATTTTCTCAATTCAAGGAGAGGTTATTATGAATTTTATGGTGTTACTTAAGGTTTTATATCCTTTTTAACTATGGTTATTCGTGGTCTTACGTGCAACAACGACCAAGTTTTAGGGTCGGTCCTGGTCAATGAGTCTACAAGAAGAATCCAATAGAAACTCCAAATTTAGGAAAAGGTTTGGTGGTTACCCTTCAAATGGTCAGAAGTCACGAGCTGACTCTAAAGTAGGAATTAGTTGCCCCAAAATCATGCATCAAGAGTATGTCGAAGCCTTTACAAGTCAGCGTACTGTTTTGCTGTGACGTCAAAAGGAAATGGAAAAACAGCATCGAAATATTAACACAACCTTTCTGATTAATTTCACATGGTTCCCCTGATGGCCTGAACTAAAAATTGACTTATGAAGAGTTTTCACAACAAATGGGTCCCCTTTGCTCCATCTTCTTCCAAAACTTTCACACCAGACAATGATTAATTTGACCATCCAAATTGAAGTAAATCATTATCAACCTATTAGATTTTGATACAGGTGTTCAAACTCAAAAATATAAAATTACTCGAATGAAAATAGTAAAACAAGGAAAACAATACAAACACTATTAGAAAGGGTGAAACAATATAGCCCCGGATAATAACAATCTTACTAGGCAGATATTTAGGTTCTAGGATCCCTAACATATCCCATTTAAACATGAGAAATTTTTTATATCACAAATTCGTAATAATAACAAATAATGTGGTGTGTTTTGATTCGATTCTTTAAAAATTATCAATAAAACCATGTAGGCATGTGTGTATGAAAAACCCAATTAAATTTTACCATATCATAGATTATTATAAATTTGTAATATATAAAAATGTTTTTTTCCACATAAATACTCCACATGTATTCAATAATCCAATAAACCCTCACACACTTTCAATCCACCTCAGCTGCCGTTGCCTTCACGAGTCCTTCAATTTGGCCTCTCTCTCTTCCCTGCGTAAGTCCCATTGCCTCCTTGAACAAAGGGTCCCTCCTTTGACTTCATGATCTCTCTTTTTTTGTTTGTTGCTAAAGCATGTATACTACAATTTATTACATTAAAATATACTAAGCATATCGAAAAGTATATTATATAATCTTGTGGTGAGAGTTAGTGAAGCTAACTACTACACGCAAGTGTAGGGTTAATAGTACAAATCCCCTTATCTTAATCCATTTAATAACATTTCAATTTCACGTTATCTTTTCACTCATACATAAACAAAATTAGAAGATTCCATTAAGGCATTCAACCCATTTATCAATTCATTCTCTCCATTCGTAAATACTCTTTACCTTCTCAGCCACACTAGAAAAACTCTGAGCCCAACAAACTCATTTACACACATCACTCTCCAACTCCATTAACAATAATGTTAAGTTCCAGCAACATCTCTAGTGCTAATCATCAGATCGGGTCCTCTAACCCACTAAATCATCTAATGGAAAACATTTTCTCTTACGATGGAAATATCATGCTTGCTGCTATTGTTTCTTTGCTTCTTGTCATCCTCTTCGTCTTGCTACTACATGTCTATGCTAAATGGTTCTTAACCCATGCCAATCACAGAAGACGTAGTAGCTCTATGACAGTTTCAACAGTTCTTGGCCCAAATAGGTTCCACCAATTCCCCACTTTTGCTTTTGATAACACTACTCTTTCAAATTCAACTACCAAAGGTCTCGATCCTTCTATCATATCTTCAATTCCTCTGTTTCTTTACAAAACAGAGGATAACAAACATGGGATTGAATGTGTAATTTGCTTAAGTGGGTTTGAAGAAGATGAGATTGCTAGAAATTTACCCAAGTGTGGCCATTCTTTTCATGTGGATTGTATTGATATGTGGTTGGGTTCTCACTCAAATTGCCCTATTTGTAGAACTCCTGTGGTTAGTCAGATCAAGATTGATAGCAAAAATAGGATTTCAACAGAGGAAGTGGTAGATCAGTCTGGAGTAGTAGTTAATAGCAACCCAGATTCAGAGATTATGATTGATGTTTTGGGTTCTGAGATTAGTGGTGAAAATTTGGCAGTGAATGATAGTGCTCTTTTGGGTCCTTCATCATCTTCCTCTTCTTCTTCATTTAGTTGTTCTTTGAAGAGAATGCTAAGCAAAAACTGGTCAGAAAACAAAATCTTTCCAGCCTCGAGCGTTCATAACGACGAGCTATCTGCTTTAGAGAGTAGCTAATTGACTAAGGAGAGGTTAGAGAGTATTGATTGCCATTTTGTTCGTATCTACTTGTTGTATAGGTTTGGTTGCTAGTAATATTCTCTTGGATTAATTACTTCTTCATGCTACAAAAACAACTGTCTGATGTTTTATTACTGTGGTGGATTTTGGGTATTTGAATATGCATATATTTAACAACTTCACCATAATCCAAATGCAGTTAATATCTCTGATTTTCACAACTCGGTTCTTGACCCTTTTTCTCGTTATTATTATTATTTTCTGTTGGCCAAATCTTGCTCAAAAGATTATCTAATTTCCTACTCTTAAACTATCTATATTCTTATTTAAGTAACATTTTTTTACTCATATTTTCAATTAAGAGATCAATTACCTTTCTTTAAGTTATATCTATTCAATTTCGGGTAACTATCTTAATTTTATTAAATTACTATTAAATTTGATTGAGATGTCTTTAAGTTAAATAGGAGTTTTTAATCTCTAGTGCTTTTGAATAGTAATAAAAATAACAAAAAAAGGTAATCCAAATTCCGTATGCAAGGTGTTCAGTTTTTTTCAATGGGCAAAGTCTTTGTTTCATACTAACAATGATGTCAATCATGGTTCAATCAGAGGGAGTAATCAGAATGAAAAATTCATTACGTGTTTACTAAGAATTATAACGAATTAAAAAACAACAACATTGTATTATAATGCCTATTTAAAAGTAATAATTATATATATTAAATAAATATTAAAAGTACATATAAAGTTAAAAACATATCTTAAATAATACGGCATAGTTTGATTTTTCTATTACAATGGTCAAGTTGACATTTTTCAGTATATTATTATGTTCATATTATACCCCATTTATAAATTAATAAAAAAAATTCCCATATAATTTTCAAACCTACTGAAAAATTATCTTACTTTTAAGTTAAAAAATATTATACATTAATAATATTTTATACATATAATAACAAATGGAAAATACTTTCTCCAAATATAAATTTTTACTATTAAATATGTTTATAATAATTATTATTTTCACAGTAAAATAACATATAATAGAAATAATTACCAATTATATTTAAATTATAGTTTATTGAAATGTTAAGGTTTTCATTTTTTGATTTATCTAAATAAATAAGAAAATTTTCACAATAACTAAACTTAAATATATAAATTAACTATTTAATAATAAAATTTATTAATTATAAAAATGACATTAAAAGATAAAGAGTCTAAAGATATATTTTTAAAATCAAATAATAATATTTGATATAATTTAAACTTTTAAATTAAAATGAGTGAGAAGAATCTTATATGTCATATTATTAATTTGATGGCATACAAAATGAATTAAGCTTAGTATTAATGATTATTTTATCTTGAATTATAAACCATTTATATTAAATTTATTTTTAATATTTTATATTATTATTGAAAATTAAACACTATCTTGATACTTATTTTAAAAAAAATATATACATATTATTATTATATTTTTTGTAACATAATTTTTAAAATTAAAAGAATATTGAAGTAATTTATATAAAAATAAACATGTTATACCTACACATACGATTTTCCAAATTATACCCATATCATATTTTAGTAAGTATGTAATATCTGCCAAATAAATTTATATATTAGTGCTTTATAGTTGTACGAGAATGTTTACGATAATAAATATAACTATTTTGTATCAATTTTGGTTAAATTTATTAATAATCGTCGATTATTGATAAATAATATATTTTTCATAGTTTAATAAAATTTATTTAATATATTTAATTTTAAAAAACTAAATATTAAGAGAATTTTTACTCTATTACATTATTTAAAATATTGATATTAGTTTTTATCTTTTAACTATTTAATACATGTTTCTAAATAAAATATAAAATATAAAAGTAAAAATAAATATAATTCAATATTTTTATAATGTATTTTTTATAATCTAATGAATCATATTTATATTTATATATTTTTGTATTTTTACAAGTAAGGAATTTTTGGTGCAATTTATATGTATTAAACAAATATTATACCTTTATATACGATGTACGAATAATTCCCTTCCCATATTTTGGTAACAATTTACCATGAGCCACATAAGTTTATATCTAATAAGAATGCCATCTCAATACAGTAGTGCTATTTTGTATTTGTATACTGTGAATTTAGAAAGGTAATTAATACAAAACTAAGTGAACATGCATGCACTTATTTCCTATTTCCAATCTGAGATAGATCATAATAATATTTAAATCTGAAGGGGAATTTTTTTTATTTTAAAAATAAGGTGATTAATTGAGATTAAAAGTGACGTGGAATTGAGAAGAGGTTCGTGTTAATAATTATAATAGCTCTATGTTAATTTTAAATATATTTGATTAATAATAGGTTTTTTAGAGTTTAATTATATGTCTTATTTTTTTACATTTATTTGAAAATATATTTATTTTAAAAAAATATTTTTAAATATTTCTTACTCTATTATAAATATAGATATATATATTTAACTATTTAACACATCTTTATAAGTAAAATAAAAACATATAAAACTCAATCTAATTATTTCAAATATTGTGTGTTTTATTATTAAAATTATATTTTTTATATAATTATATATACATATAAAATAATATTAATATATGTTAAGTTTTTGTTAACTATATTTTTGATATTATAATAATAATCATCATCCTATATTTTATCATTACGGTTATTTTTTTAAAAAAATTATTAACTTTTTATAAATATATATAATTAAAATATTTATCCCTTGATATCGAAAAACATAGATTGAAAGGTCTTCTAAGTATTACCCGTTACTGCCTAAAAAAAGCAGCACTAAGTATAAATACTAGTTCTGAAAATAGACTGATGTTTATGATTTTGTGACCCATATAAATAAAAGAGTAATATTGTTGGGTAAGTGATTGACAATGACACAACCTCCTTTGTGTAGTGTTTCCATTATGACATTTTCTGGTCAATGTTTGAAGCTCCTCTCTCACTAGTTGTAAAATTAATTATGAGAATGTTCGATAAAGTTTATAGGGAAAATTTAGGTTAAATTTTGATGGATAAAATTTTAATAAAAATATTTATTTATTTTTAAAATAATTTATAATTTAAATAATAAGAAATTAAATATTAAAAATATATAATTGAGATTATATATTATAATAAGATATATATATATATATATATGATAAGAAAAGCTAAAAATTTAATTTTGTTGATTATTTTTTTAAAAACAATATAATAAAATATATTATTTTATATTAAAAAACTAAACGATTCAAATAATAATATCACATTTTTTTCTAAAATTTAAATATTATGTATATCATATTTTATATATAATAATAATTTATTAATAAATTTCAATCTCATTCTAAATTTATTTTATTCAAAAGATTAGATTGATTATATTATTATATTGAATTCAAGTTCAAATTTTCATTAACAATTCAGATCAATTGAATTATAATTAGTAAAAATCAAACAAATTTAATCCATTGTTCACCCCTAATATTTATTAGTATAAATTGTAATGGATAAGATTGGATCATTAAGGATCGAATTTGATACGATAATGATCCAATTTAATATGTTGTTTAAAAGATGATATGATATATTTTAATCTTGAATCAGATGTATTGAATCAAGTATTGATATGTATATCAATGGATATTTATGACTTGATCCTAATTATTTCAAATAATATTTTTTTTATTTTTTTAAACAAATACATTATTTGTTGTTGTGGATTATATATATTAGATTAATAGATTAAAAAATAATAATAATAATAAAATAATATCATATATTTATAAGAAAACATTTTTTTAAACTTTTTTAAAGACTTTATTACTTATTTATAATAAATTTATTTAAATTATTATTTAATTTTTTATTAATTTTATGATCATATAAATTTAAAAAAATATACTTACTTTTATAATATATATTTTTATATTATTAAGTTATCCCATCAAACATTTTAAATTGAATATAATTTACATATTCATTCAATAAAATTGATAAGATTTACTTTTATTTACGAATAAAAATAAATTTGAGTTAATTAGTAAAGAATAATATATTTTAACCATTGAATAAATACAAAAAAAATAGTTATAAATATGTTAGAGAGAGTTAAATTAATAAAAATATAAGAGAAAAACTTTAAAAATGTTATTCATAATATAAATTTATTTAAATAAATAATTATAAAAGTTAAAAAAATATATTAAAATTACGTGATTCTTTTAGTTTAAAAAAACTTAGATTTTGATCTAATTTGATATACAATTTATCCATTTTAATATATTCTAAACCGGATCCCATAAAATGAACTTCCGTATAATTCCAAATCAATGAATCTTTTGTTATCCCTATTAATAGTGCCAAAAAGAATTGGACGGCGAATCACAGAATTTAGCACCAATGTTCAACTAATGATCTTCAAATAATAATAATTTACACAGAGCGTTCAATGAAAGAACAACTTTGTTTATATTATGTCCAAATATTTTGTAATTAACTATTGTAACTTATTTTTATAAAAACTAATTTTCTTTAGATAATATTACAAAACTCATACATAATTTTAAATTTATGTACCTAATTTTTTTAAATAATTTTAAAGGCATTATTACGCTACAACAATGTCACCCATATAAAGACTATTAGCAAGCGACTAAAAGGTGTGCACTTAAATAATAATAAATCATACCTACTTAGCAAAGTTTGAAAAGAGAGTATTTTTATCCGCCAGTGGTGAACCACCTTAAAATGGAAAATTTAGCAGATGGCTTCGTTCTCTTTTTTGGAAGAGTATAAGTATCTTTTTAGCATACGCTAAAAATTATTTTAGAGCCAACCATGGCAAAATTTCCGAATTTGAGTTCTGTAAAAAATTAAAAAAATATTTAATAAAATTCAGTCATCTTAAGGAGAGAAATATATATATATGTCGGCATCATAAGGAAAGATACAGAGTCGTATTCTATAAGGCTAGCATCTTCATTTTACTACGTGGGTATTTTACAACAGCACAAGGCTCAAACAATAAATACGATATATGAATCTTTAGTAGGTTCCATTGAAGAACCAAGTCTCATTCTTTTCTCACTCATATGAATCTGTGACTGTGAGACCCTTGGTCATCCTTCAACCCCAGGCCATGTTACACTCTACATTAAAAAGATTGGGGGCCAGTGCACCTGCTATAAATGTACTGGTACTCGCAACATGTAATATGCTTAAAACTTGTAATCACAACAATAACACCCCTTATATCTAGATTATACATTTTCCCTATTAAACAAAATTGACACATTATTATACCAATCAAATTGAATTACATTCATTTAGACTAATTCAATGTGTTAAATGCAGTGTAATTGCACCTCACTCAATATAATTGTAATGTTATTTCTGTTATAAGTTTTATAGGTGTTATTTTTTTGTAATTTCAATATAAAAAAATGCAAGCAAACTGCAAATCCAAACTGATGCCATACCCAGCAAATAGTATTTTCTCGTTTAACATCAGTTCTTATCTAAACTCACCATTATTGCTGGAAGCAATCTCAAGACTTAATGTTAGCAGATAATAGATACTCAAACAGCTTAAACACAATAATGTTGCAATCCATACAACATACAGAAATTGGGATGACGAAATTTGGCATGTCAGTGGAAACCAATTATGACACCATGAAGTAGATAGGAATATGAAAAAGGCAACAAATTTAAATTCAAAAGAGCAACACTAGGAGCCGCATGACTATCGGAATGAGGCAAGCAACAACAGAAATAAAATAAATGCTGCTCAAAGATTTCAATAATACAATGATTTCACCTCTTCCTTTTCTTATTTTTTGGTGCATTGCCCTGATTGAATCCTCGGAAATCATCGATAGTATCTGCAGTGCTTTGCTTCTTTAGACTTTTCCTACCTCCAAATCCAAATTTGGAATCCCTGCGTTCCCTTTTCTTCAGATTCTTCCCCTTTCCAATTTGTCTTGCTTTTCCTCCAGAACGATCTCCCGGGGCCACACCAGGCCTTTTCTTACTAGATCTCTCAAATGATTTACTATCATCAAAGGACAATCCCATATCATCTTTTCCATCTCCAGCAAACCCACTCTGCTGCCTCTGTTTCCTCCACTTCTTGACAGACTCTATCTCCTCCTTTTTCTGCTTAGCTCTCTCTTTCAACTTCTGAGTCTGAATCTCCTTAGCAAGTTTCTTTGCCTCTCGGGCCTTCCTTCTTTCCTCAGCTTCCTCAATCTTCCTCTTCTCTGCCAACAGCCGACCCTTCACTTTCTCCATGTGGTTATCTGGCTTAACCATCTCTGCATAATAGTCAGCAGGTCTAAGAAAAGGAAGCCCAATTGACTGAAGCTTCTCAAAGGCCTGCCTTGTTCCCTCTAGAGCTTGAGTATAAAAAGCAAGCTCTCTTGCCAGGTCATCATTGACATCCACCTGTTGATCTTGATCGACATCAATAGCAAGTTTGTGCATCCATCCCACATTGTCTGGCCAGCTAATGTCTCCAAGTTTGTCAACGAGTCCATCTGTGTTAAAAATGGCATTCTTGGATGGTGCAGCCAATTTTACATCTTCATCATTCTCTGATTCTGATTCAGAAATTTCTTCATCCTCATCATCTTCAGTTCTATCCTCCTTCAAGAAAGGCAATTCTTTGTTGAGCATGCCCATTTATAACACCTATCATAAAAAGCAACCCACCACTTTAGAGTAATTATGGATAGAATATACTTCACAATAGCTGCCAAAACAACACAGCTATAGGAATCCAATAAATATGGTGAACAGTTTCATCGAATAAAGGCATAGAAAGGCATAAAATATAAGAACAGAACTACCCAAATACATAGAAGATCAACAGATACTATTAAAGTCATATGGTGAACAGTTTCATCAGAGAGAGACATAGCAAGGCAAATAATATGAGGAAAAAACTACCCAAATACATACACGATCAACAGAACTATTAAAGCCACATGGATGGTGAACAGTTTCATCAAATAGAAGCATAGCAAGGCGTACAATATGAGAACAAAACTATTCAAGTAAATATCCAAGGTCAACAGACACTATTAAAGTCATGAGCTTTGGTGAGGACACGAAAAAAACATACAAAAGTATTTACCAAGTTCATTTGACTAATTAAAATTTGGTGTATGCCGTGATACCAACAGTTCTCATTCAATCTGAAACTGATAGAAACCAAAGCCGGATTATGGTTTTGTCTTGCACCCAAATTAATATAACAATCCTAAAGCACTAGCATAGTAAACACAGGCAATTGCTATTCATAATCGACCTTTTAGTATTGGGTGAAGGGTCACCAAAGTCCCATTATTTTCAAGCAGAAAAGAAGCAATGAGTTCCCATTAATTTTTCTTCTTTTATCTACTAGGTTTGTAAAAACAGTGGCTTAATTTGTAAATGAAATCTAAAAAAATTTATTTTTAACACGAACTGCATTTTTAATTTTCTCTTCTTTCATACCAGTGTATCTCTGTCCATTCTATCTATGTGTGTTTCATTCAGCTTGATCTTTTGTAAAGCAAGATTTTTCTATAATTAGCAGCTATATGCCTAAATATCAATTAACAATTGCTTTTTCGTATCACTTTACCTATTACTCCAATATGATTTTTTTTAGCAAATAACTCCAAAATAATTAATTTCTCGGTGGGTACAACTTGAAAGCACATTATTTATTTCAGGGGCTGTTCAAGAGTTTGAAAAGTTGGAAAAACACATTAGAACGATTGAAAAGGTACATAAATCATCATATGAGATCACTAAACTAGCTAATATCACAGTACTACGTATACAATGCCGGAAATTCTAAGAATAAAACTAAAAACAATAAATCGAGATAAGACAGAGAGATTACCTATTGAAAACTAAAAGCAACCCTATCAGAATACTTGAGAGTGGGAGAGTAGGCTGTGGAGACAATTGGTCGGCGGCAATAGAGTCGGAGGATGCTTGACGGGGCAGCGTTGGGGTGGAAAAGGTGAGAGCGAAACTAGGGTATGTAGAATTGAATATAATGAACAAGAACTTCACGGTTTTGTTTTTCATACCTTTTTTTTATTTTTTCAGTTTTCCCCAATTTTTCTCTTATTTTAACTTTTTTTCAAATTTTTATTTTTCCGATTGAATATTGTATGTTATATCATTTACTATAAATAAAAATTTTAACTATCAATAATTTAAATACATCTTATAATAAAACAATATTTTATAAAATATATATATATATATATAATTTCAATAAAATAATACAAAATTATTTATGACAAAAGTAATTTAATATTAATAGATTTTTTAAGAATATTGTATAAAATATCAACCTTAATTTTACTCATAATAATTATTAATATTATTTATTATAAATAACCTTCTATAAAAATAAAAAATTAGAATTTTTGATTTAAATATTTTAACTATTAATAATTTATATAAAAATAAAATTTAAAATAATTAACTGTAAAAATGAATAATTGTTTATATTATTTAAATAAATAACATGATATTAAAAAAATTATAATGTAAATAATTTTTAATATTTTAATTATTAATAAATAAAAATAAAATTATTAAATAAATTATATAATAACTAAGGAAAATAATAGTATTATTCTAAAATATATGAATAATTTATTTTAAAATTTTATAAAATGTGATTTAGATTTTTATATATAAGATAAATATAGATTATGTATAATGTTTATAATTAAATATGTATTTTTTTATATTACATAAATATCAACACATGTTTATTTATTTTATTTATTAAATGTGTTTACATGATATTAAAAAACATATTATGGAAAAAAATATTTTTTTAAACAAATATTAATTTTTCGAAAGTCGTGCAATTTTATTTAATTTCCAGCTGCTACGTACATCCTTAATTAGAATTAATTGGAGTTAGTTAAACTCAATTTCAATCCAAATTACATAATTTAGAGTTATAAAATTAAATTTACCACAAAAGTTCATTCTGTGCGGACAATAATTACATAAAAAAATGAACTAGTAAAAGAAATTAAAGATTTAATATCATCAATTAGCCCTCTATCGTCAAATAATTAGCTGCACCCTTACATAGAGTCCGACTCTAATTAGCTCCAAATATTGTTGATTATATGTTCTTTCGAACAAAACATTTTTTTTTAATAATGTTCATCAAATCAATTTGAACATATTTTTCCAACATGTATTTTTTTAATATACTAGTTATGAACACATATTTTACATATAGTTTATTATAATGTTAAAATAATTTACTATTAAATTTTATTTTAATTAAAACAAGATTATTGTTATTGTTATCTTGAAAAAGTTAATTATATGTGATTTATTAAAATATTAAAAATAAATTATCATTAAATTTTATTCAAATTAAAACTATAATATTGTTATTATTATCTTGAAATAATGAGCATACATTTACACTGAATTTTTAAATAACCTCAAAAGATAATTTTTAAAATTTTAAATATTTTAATTTATTACTAATAAAAAACCCTAAATAAGTTATACAATAACTAAACATAACACTTATTATTATTCTAAATTATAGAGAAAATTTTGTTAAAATTTTTATAATATGTGATTTAAATTTTTATATATATTATAAATATAAAAATAGATATTGATATAGATATTAAGAAGGGTAGTAAAATGATACTATGACAAAAATTCATTAACTTTTAGGACAAGTATTATAAGTTCATTAACTATAAAAAATTCAAAAGTAAAAAAATAATATTAAAAATGAAATATGTAAAAATACATGTGAATATATTTTTAAGTTACTATATATTTTCAAAATTAATTATAATTCAAAATATATAATCTCATGTAGGTTTAAATATATAATAATTGGCTTAGAAACATATAATAACTTAAAAAATATACGTATATATATTCATATATTTTATTTATGATTATTTTTTTTATTTTAGATTTTAATATATTTTTCATAATTAATGTAATTATAACATTGCACACACAAATTAATACACTTTTACGTATTTTTGTTACCATTAATATTCTTCTATTACCTTTTTTTTTCTTCAAGATTTATCAAAATATCAAACAAGTCTTAAACTATAAAATAATATCATTAAATCCTAGCCTGCACCAAGAAATTTTGATTGGAGCATGGGCAAAAGAGCCTAAAGCGGGTATACAAAATAAATATCTTTTAAATGAGTGAATTATTATTAATTAATTAAAAATTATTATTTAATTTAATCAAAAAGTATAAATAACTAAAATTTGAGGCATCTAAAAAATCATCATTTGAAAATTGGGATGATTATCGAAATAAAAATCGGGTGTTATAAAGACCCAACCTGGCAACTTTTTATGTGAAAAATACCCAGGAGTAAAGGGCATTCTGAGCAGTGTGTGATAACATAATTCTTTAAGGAGAAAATGTTTCTTAAGTTTCAGTAATTGTTATTAAAAGAAAGTTTAATATTATACTTATTGATGAGTCAAGTATAAGCGTTTTATAATTTTTCAAAATAAAAATTTTAATATTATAATTTTATGAGTTAAATATTATTAGTCTTATTATTATAAAAAATAAATATTTTTAATCTTATATTTTTATTAAAATTAACATTTTTAATCCATTAAAAATATAAAAAATGAAAATATTTTATGCTTAATTTTTATAAATAATCAAATTATAGGTGTTCAATTCAAAAATTAGTATTATAATATTTGTTTTATAAAATTATAGGATCTTTGATATAGAATCAAATAATTACAAAATTAAATTAACTAAATTAATTTCTTTCTTATTTGCATACAATTTAGTCTCTCTTCTTCTTATTAAAAATTAACAATATGACAAATTTTATTAACCTAATTTAAAATTTTTCTCACATATTTTCAATTATTAGTATTCTAATAACATAGTAATTGCATATATTGATTTAACATGAACAACAATGGCTATAAATTAATAAATAATATAAAATTTAATAAAAAAATTGGTAATTTATTATTGTTTTATCATTTTTAGGCATAATACTAAACTACCATAAAAATAATAAATATATTAATATACTCTAATTGATATAAGTAAGAGACATTTGAATATATTATTATATTGTATTAAAAATGCTCAATATTTCTTTAAAAAAAATTAATTGAATAATATAATATATTTTATATATAGAATTTTATTTTTAAAACTCTCTCAAGAAAAGAATACATATATTCATTATTTTTCTTATAACTTAAAGAAACATTTATTTTATAATATTGTAAGAAAATTAATATATATGAATTATTTTTTTATTTTTTTAGAAGATACTATAAGTATCTTATTTGAGTATAAATATGTTAAAATTATTAAATTTATAATATATTTTTTTAAATAATAAAAATCTAAAAATTTAAATTTAAGAAACACAATTTCATTTCATATTACATATAAACTTTATCTATAATTATATAAATATTCCTCTTAATTCATTAACAAATATCTAGTTATTTATGTGCTGGTTTGGAAAAAATCCCATATTAAAATAAAATTACTCGAAAAGTCTTATGTTTTACAAATGTGACATTGGACAGTTTAAACATATTCTTATTAAAAAAAGAAGGCAATTCAGTCCTTTATCTAACTGAAACTCTGAAAGTGTGTTTTTTCCAACATTTGTCTCGTTTTTCATGTTTTATCTTCTTCTTTTTTCAAGGAAAGTTATTTGAATTATAAATTATTTTTTAGACACCGTAATACGTGTCTATATACCTTATTTTTTAATTATTGTTAAAAAAAATTAAGTTTACTTAATTATTTAATGCAATTTAATTAATCCAAATTTATTGTTCTTCCCTTATATACTCACCTGTCGAACAACTTTTCCCATTGACGACATGATTACTGCTTGGGTCAAAGGAACTTGATTAAAGATAGTATTCATTTTCTCCTACATCCAATAGCGCAAGAAGTTAAAAATAAATAAATAAATAAATTATCCATTCTCTTTAGCCCAGCCCAATTCCATTATATAGACGAGAAAACACCATTTTAAATAATCATATGTTGAAATAGGTATTGATCAATTAAAAAAAATTGTTAAAATAAAATTAATACCACGATTTGTGAATTTTATTTTAATTATCTTCTGTTATAAAATAATAAAAGGATTAGTTCATCTGAAAAAGAAAGTATTGATCTTTAAAGTTCCAAAATGTTGACAAACCACAATAACATTTATAATATTAGACTGAAGCCAAAGAAAGCACCAGTCTTTAGAACTTGCTGTCCTAGGTTGTTATTATAACCATAAGGTCAGATGTTCAAGACTGGTAGCCAGAGAAGAAGAATTGCTATAGCTAGGGAAATTATATATATGATCAAAACATGAGGTATTTTAAAATACCTTTGTTATTATTTTTAAATTATTTTTTATTGTGTTTACTTACTTTCTTATGAAATCGAAATAAAAATAATTATTTTACTATATGTATTGTGATTTGTGAAGGCAAAAGTAATTAATTTTAAATAGGTTAATTTGTGAAGACAACTTAAAATTTATCTAGTAATTTTATTCTGGACTCTAGATAAACAAGTTTTGAAAAATCATTAACTTAATTATTATTTTTATATTTGAGTGAGAGCATGATTACTTGAAGACTTATTTTCCAAGTAAATAAACGAAAAAGAATTATTAGTTGTAACTTAATTTCCACGAGAGATAAAGTAAACACGCTCAAAGTACTTTTTTTGAAGATTTAGCAGTGTCTCTTAGAAAATATTGATCAAGTTTTTTTTTTCATATTGCATCTTTTTAGCTCACTCTAAGGCATATGATGCCTTTATTTGTTTACAGATTTTAATATGAATAGCAATTTGTATTTATATTATTAAAAAAAATTCTATAGGCGAGGAAAACTTCCTTGATTATTCAGTCAATTATGAGTGTTTATTAATTCGTAATAATCATAATGAAAAGAACAATATTAGAGAAGAAAATGAGTCTAAAACTCATTCATATCTTTGTGTTTGCCAAGGAAAAATAAGAAATTGGGATGAAGATATTAATTTATATAAATATTATTTTAAAAATAATAATAACTTGTATAAAATTAAAATATTTTTATAATTATATGTAATGAATTTGGAGAAAGAATGACTAAATAAGAATATAAAAACAACCTATTCTTAATTTTATGAGGTTATTTTTTTAAAAAATAAATAATAAAATAAAAATAATTATTTTTCACTCGTTATCTTTCCCAAGTATAATAATTATTTATTTATTTCGTCTTAGTCAATAATAAATTCAAATTAAATAAATAACTATTTCAACTCCTTAACAAATCCATATCCATTCTAGTTTAGTCGGATAGAAATATAAATATAAGTTGAGTTAGATAATTTTTAATAGATTTATGTTATGATATTATCTCATTTTATTTAAATATTTTAATAAAATATTAAGTATAGTAGATATTTACACTTAATAGTAAAAATAACCATAATAGCATGTTTAATGAGTAAAAAAGACAAAAATAACATATTTAATAATTATAATATAAAATTTTAAAAAATAAAAAAGCATATATATACTAGAGAAACTAAAATAACCATAAATCTAATAATTTTAGAGTTTAGAGTTTGTACTTTAAAGTTTAGGTTTTAAGGTTAGGGTTTAATGTTTCAGAATTTAGATTTAAAGTTTCCGAATTTAGATTTAAGGTTTAAGATTTAATGTATATCGATTAAGTATTAATAATGAATCAATATTTTTTTTTGTTTAAAATATACATTCTAATTATTGACTTTTATCTTTATCTATTTTATTTTTTATTATAAATAACACATATATTAATCACAAATTCATCTCGAATCAACTCATTTAGATTCTAATCTTAATAGAACTAACTTTGAATATATGTGTTATTTTTTTCTTATTACACTTATATAATAAATTTTCATTTATCATTTTTGTATTCTTACTTGTTTTATTTAAATTTATAAAAGACAAATTTGATGTCTTAATTAATACAATTTCATTATTATCTTATAAATTTTATTAACATGTCATCTCAATTTTTATTTCAATTAAAAATTTAGAATATTCGGTCACAGGTATTCCAGTAACATAATTTCTAAGAAATTTTTTGTTTTAAACACAACAAAAATAAAAAAGGAAAAAAAACTACATCCATCGTATTCATTTCTTATATTTTCTCTACTAAAAAATATTTGACATATTATTTTATTTTAAACGTTGTTTGATTAAACTTCAAATTAAAATACGATCATTTAAATCCATTTAATATTAAACGTTATCTATTTAAACTATGTTTAATATTAATGGGGTGATATTTTTATTATTACAATATATATATATTTAATTTCCTAATTAAAATATTGGATAAGTCCACAAGGGATAGTTTTTTTTCCCTTAACAGAGAGCCAAAAAGAAGTATTTTGCTGCCAAACTAATGAGAAGTACCAATCCAAAATTGACAATATTTACTCTAAAAAGATCCCCACGCCCATTAAGTTCTTGTTTCTGTTGTTCACCTAGGAATAAAATTGGTGCTCCAACACAACAAAATTTATATAAGATTCAGATTTTTCATAAACAAAAACATAATAAGAATATCGCTTACACATCATTCTTTCTCATTCCTAATGTAATGAGTCATCTTTGCAATTGTAGGATGGTAGTATGGCAAGGAACAAACAAAGGCTCATCAAAGCATCAAGTTTCATCAGGAATTAGGAAGAGGATCAGAAGCATATTGCAACCCATGCAAGTGGTCACATGAGCTACTCGCCTATATATTTAGCATGCCATGGTCTTCTGTAGATGTCAATGTTCTTCAAACGTACCATTTAAGTATTCCTCCCCTGCAAAACTGGATGTTCCATTTGATAACCGATTTGTGCTGGAAGAATTGGAATATGGGGAATGCATTGATGCTGGACTGCTTCGTGACTGCTTACTCTGTGCAACTGTGGTACTTCTTGTTACCTTTTGACGAGCCTTTCTACCCTGCAGTGAATAACAGAACATATTATATGTAAATGGCTATAAGAGTCTGATCCAGTCATAAGAAATGACTGCTATGACGATGCGTTTTTCAGTTCCTGAAATTTTTTATAACACAATACTCAAATGAGCACAGATATTTTTCACCTTTCCCATGCACTTCTCCAAATGGGGAGCAAATCTCCCAGCCATGATAGATCGACCACAATTCATGCAGTCAAATATTTCGCTAGCCACAGAAGGATGATTTTGTCCAAATATATCTACAATATATTTGGCATTGGCTTCACAACTATAGCCATCAGCAACCCTTACTCGGGCCTGTGCTGACAGCCTTAATTCTTCTTCCTCTCCTTCCAAATTACGGTCAAGGTCCAATCTTGCTATTCGATGACATTCAGAAGCAACATCAACTATAATAGAATCGAGGAGATCTTCAAAGAAGTGAGAAGCTAGCTGCAGTAACAAGAGCAAAAGCAAGGAATTATAGCAAATTATGACCTCAAACAACGAAGAACGACATCCAATATGTATTTTACATGAAAATATCATTCCTAAGGTTTATATAAAAAGCACATATGGCAAATTCCATCTACATTGAACTAATTACGATTAGAAATAGAGAGGCTTGAATATGGTGTTCTTTATAGTAACTAAGGACACATGATAACCAACTGAATCCATGTAACAGCAATTATAGTGATAGCATATTTTTCATGCTATCAAAAGAATGGACGAAGAGGGCGACAGAAAAGAGTTCAACTATCTCTACACATAATACATACGTTAGCAACTAATTCCAAACCAAAACATAGCAAATCTTACAGACTCATAATATTTTTGTTTTCTACATCAAACAATCAATGGACTTGTCCTCTAAAACAATAAAATGAAAATACTTATTGCTATGGTGCAAAACAAGTAAAAAATTTATTTAAAAAAAAATCGCAAAACTTAATAGAAGCATATATGGTTACCTGAGCATGAGACGACATGTTATCTTCACTAGGCAGGGACGGGTCAGGGGAACTTGAGGCCCTGCTCACAATTAAAAATGATGCCCTTGATTGTACTATTAAAAATCATTAAAAAGTAATTAATATTAAAATTATAAAAATAAGCTTAAAATTTATTCTAATCTAATATAAATCTGCATATATATAAGTATCACCTCTTTCTACCAAACATACTTGTAAAGGAGGGATTGAATCAAAATTCTGAGAAATGTCAAACTATCACCCTAATTTGCCTCTCTATTAGAGGGTGGTTGGCAATCCAACTATATATAATAAGTACAATACAAAAATACCAAATTTTGGATAAATAACAATTACCATTTGTACTGCTTTTCAACTTTGCATTTCAGGTTTTTAAAAATTAAATTTCAAGAAAAAAATGAAAAGTAGAGGAAAATTAGGGTGACTTTTTTGCAAGAGCGATAAACACAATTGTCATTGCAAAATGTCTATTTTGAAATATTTGCGTACTTTTCTTAGGTTAAGTTTCTAATTACTCATAAAATAGTATTATCGCTCTGTAAATAGCATTACCGGAAATAAGGTGATAAGTTTCAATTTTCCATAAATTCATCGAATATTATTTGAACCAACAAATCCAGAAAAAAGAAACTTGAAATGTATTGAAAAATTAATTATAACATTTTGGAATGATTGATAGAAAGGTATATAAAACAACATAACAGATCAATAAGAAAGCTAATATCAAGTATCATACAAGGTGAGGAAATTTAAGCGAAGAATAAAACTAAAAAATTAAATCAAAACCTTCCTGATACGACAGAGCCCAATTACTATAAGCAAACCAATCAGAATATGGAAAACTCTTGAAGCCAATGACACAAGTGTATCATTAATCTAAATGAAACTGATAAAAGGATTTATTTGATTTGTAAGAATCATGAAACCAATCTTCAGAGCATAACATAAAAATCATTTAAATAGAAAAGCTACAATCCAAATTAGAGAATGACAAACTAAGTCTGAGAGAGGTATCTTACATATGACAGAAGAAGAGATGGACTGATGGAGAACGGAGAACGGAAAACGGAGAACGGAAAACGGAAAACGGAAAGAGACTGAAATGTGGAGAGTATTCGCTTTCTGAATGCCGAAAATGAGCTTAGCTTAACTGCAATAATGGAGAATTTTTCACCGCCGGTGTTGTCGGAGAGTGACATTAGGGCAAGTGAAATCGAATGGATCGGGGATTTTGGGCTATGTCTCTCTCTTTTTCTTACGTCCACGTATATTACTAAAAATACGTACCACAAATATTTTAAATCATTTAAAATAATAATAAAAATTCAATCAATCAAAAAAAGCACTGACTATTATTTTGGGTGAATTATTGTAAAAACCTATTATCTTTAATTTAATAAAAATGTAATTTATAATCATAGATAAAGTAATACAAATTCGTTATATTTTTTTTTTTAAAAAAGTTCATTTTATAAAATAATCAATTTATGATACCCAATTGTCAACTTCAAAATTAATACAGCACAAATTCAATAATTTATAAAATTAACTTTTGTAATTCTTTTTATAAAGTTAATAGACTTGTTAGTACAATTAATAAATATAAATTAAGTGTATTTTTATAAAAGATAATAAATTTTAACTACTTTTTTCTCATTTTAAAATGAAAAACTTGAATCATTATAACCTTCAATCTTAAACCTAAATTATATAACTATTTAATCATTATACATTTTACTTAATTTAAAATATAAAAAAATTAAATACTCAAAATGGAAGGAAAATTGAAACAAGTATAACTATAATTTTTGTGATTTTTGCAAAGTGCTTTCCACAATTAATATATGTTTGATGAACTTGACCATTAATATAAAAATATTCACTTATGTAACTCAAAAGAAATGTTTTCAAACTCAAACATATAATTGTTTTTCAAATTTGCTCTAAAAATGAACATTATTACAAAAATGGTCATTTAAGTCGAGATTTAAAATCGATTTTTGATAAAAATTGACTTATAATGAATTTAAAGTCGGTTCGTTGAAAAATTGACGATATCCACGTAGTTCGTAGCGTCGGTTGACATGTTAAACTAATTCTACACATAAGATGTAGTGTTAATTTTATGTGTCAACCGACGCTACACACATGGATACCATCGGTTCACCACGTCAACTGACGTTACGTCCTACGTATAGCATCGATTCAACACGTCAACCGACGCTACACACGTGGATAACATGGTTCACCACGTCAATTGACGTTACGTCCTACGTGTAGCATCGATTCAACACGTCAACCGACGCTACTGATAACTGTATTTTATATAGTTATTTTCACCTATTTTATTAATTATAATTGCTATGTTTTCAATGTTTTTAATTAATTTTAGTTTAATAAATTAGTATTTACTATTTTTTATATATTTTAATAAAATTAAATAATTTGTATCGAAAAACATAATTAATTGCAAATTTGGGTCAAAAAATATAATTTCAAATAAAATAGTATTTAATTCCAATTTATAAAAGTCAAAAATATAATTTAAATTAAATTCGGGCTTTATTTTAATTATAAAAAGTTTCAAAATTTAATTTAAATTAGAAAAGATCTAAACTGTAATTAAAGAAAGTTGAAAATATAATTTGAAATAAATTTGTGGCCCAAATTCCAATTAATGAAAGTTTAATTTTTTTCGTAGGTGAGAAGAACCACTCGCCAATATCCACGCGCGAGACGTGGACCGTCCGATCAAAGAAGAAACGGTTGAGATTCGCGCGTGCCATTCACGCCCGACCAGATCGCGTGGGTGCAGGTTCTTTTTACGCGGCTCGGCGCCCGAGTGGGGCCCACCTACCACGCAGGCCGGCATGCAGGTGGGACCCACTTCTCTGACGCGTTAGCCGCTGTCCCCCACGTACGCGCGCCTCTGATCCCGTGCGCTGATCTCACCGTGCAACCAGATTTCCCTCCAATAAGAAACTACCACGTGTCCACTCTGAATCCTAACCTCCAATCAGAAACTGCCACGTGTACCGCTCTAGTTTTTAGCCAATCATATGATGACACGTGGCATGTTATGATGAGCGCGAAAGCGCAGGATCGCGCCGCGTGTAGCCGTTACTCCCTGCGCGACAAACCATCGTGGCACGTTTCCCGCATCCAATAAGAAGCTACCACGTGTCCGCGTTAATTCCTTTCAGCGAATCAGACGCTGACACGTGGCACACATAATGAATTAAAAAATTGGAGAATCGGCACGCCTGTCTCACGCGTGAATTTATTTAATATTTTCGATACGCGTTATTTAATTTTTCGATAAAAATATTATTACGCGTTTTATAAAAAATAAAATAAAAAATGTAATATTTTAGATGTATTATTTTTGGGTATAAATAGGAGATAAGATGATAGTTTTAAGGAGTTTTTTTTTGAGTTTGTAATTTTTGGGGTGTTTGTGTGTTGGCTGTGGAACACACAGAAGTCATTTTTGGCTTTTGTTGTGTTCTGCGTGTGCCAAAAATTTGTTCTAAGTGATGTTTTAATTTTCCTTCTTCTTCATCTTAATTTTCTGTATGTGTTGTAATTTTTAATTTAATTTTATGAAATAATTTAATTTTTCTAGGGTTGCATTTGATCTAAATTTATGATGATTTTATTTTAATTATTTTTGATAGATTTATAAGACGTTCGATTTGTTCGTTCTATTTTGTGCTTAATGCTTTTTGATTATTTACGAATCTTATCGAAACGATCCGTGGCACATGAATAAACTTGGAATAGGCATTCGTGTGTGTATTGCTCGTAAATAGAATGACATGTATGATGAAGAATAAGAATATACCCTAATTGTATGTGTGGCCATTTGAAAACTTAAAACGTAATGAATCTCGACGAATATAATTCTCATAGAGATATAGTGAATTAATTTAACGAGGTGTGTTTGTACGGAGCTCGGAAGAGATGTATGAATAAAATTAAAAGTTTTCGGTTGACAAATTAAATGTACTAAAAAAATATAAATCAAAAGAAAATAAAATGATTTGAGTTGATGAATTTGGTGAAAAATTACAATCCTAGATTTCTTTTATTTTGTTTTGAAACTTTTCTTACATTTGTTCGAATCAACGATTATTTTGAATAAAATCAGAGAGAGATAATTTTAGTAATTAACAAACTATAGTTACAAATCTCCGTGGGAACGATACTTTACTTACAAATTTTATTACTTGTGACCGTGTATACTTGCACGTTTTTGTGTGTTGAAAAACAAACAACACTACACACGTGGATAACATGGTTCACCACGTCAACTGACGTTACGTCCTACGTGTAGCATCGATTCAACACGTCAACCGACTTTACTACTTTACTTACAGTTTAACTGTGTTCGCATAAATCTGACGGTATTTAAAATAAATAATGTAATTGATAATTAATTAAACAAAAATAATTATTATAATATTAAAATTATAGTTAATTAAAATTAAAAATATATTAATATTATTTTTTTATATGTATATAATTACATAAAAAAATTAATAATAAAAAATACAAATTTAAATAATTAGATTGAATTTTATTTATTTTTATTTTACTTAGAAACATGTCCTAAATAGTTAAAGATAGAAATTAATATCAATATTTTAAATAATGTAAAATATAATCAACGTAACATTTATTTTTTTAAAACTAAATACATTTTTGAATAGATATTAAAAAATAATAAGTGTTAAACTATGAGAAAACTATTGCATATTCATAATCGATAGTTATTACCTAAATGTACACATAATTGGATACTAATTTCCTTACAATTTAACCATGTTTCTTATTATTTTTAACATTTATTAAAAATAAAATTAGTTTAAAAAATCAAAATATTCATATAACATTTATTCTACTAAATTATTTAAAATATTGATAATTATAGGGCATGATGGGGCATTTCTCTATCAAATCGTATAAATGTTAGGAGTTCGAGAAGCTATATTATCAAATGCGATATCATCTTCTCAATAAATATGACAATAATGAAACTCCATGTGATCAATTTTTTCTAAACAGTTAGTCCAAGTAGAGTACAATCTCCATCACACCGAAAATTAACATGGTCCAAAAAAGAGTAATAATATAAATCATGTCTCACTCTAATCAAAGTTTTCTCTATCCAAAGTTGTAGCATACAACAATGTGTGAATGGCTTCGGTAAGCTCTATCTCAAAAGCATATCAAATCTCAAGCATGATGCATAAATATCCCTTAACAAATGATTTTGAGGTTTGAAAAACACATGCATATTCAGACAGACTTGTCGATACAAAAGTAGCACCATTTGTATTGGCATTTATCTGTCCTGAAGATAAATCTCTCCAAATCACCTCTACAATCTAGGAAATCTATCATGCAACACCTAGCATACGCATACGTCTAAGCACTTGAATTTTATGTATTGTATTTGTATAAAGTAGTAACGTGATAGACATACCTCACGAATAAATCGTCAAATTGTAGCAAGTGTAAAAATCAAAGTTGTTTGTTTGTTCCCAAAATGACAATCATTTCTGGTTGTTTGCATCACCCAAACGATAAAAGTAATCCTTGCTTTCCATAAATTATTGAGTCGAGACCTAAAATCAATTACCATTACGACTGTTTATAGATAAAAGATGAAAGAATCTATATGCGGTCGCTTACAAAAAAAGGAACATAAAAGATACTAAAAAGCACCTACAAAATGACAGCTCAAAAATGTGAGATATATTTTTTTTCTACTAAACCACGTAAGGGATACCTAGAAGGGAATGCGTATCCCTATTCTTTAGCTGATAATAAGTGAAAAATTTATTCTGAATAGCTTATCAGTGTAAAATAGACTATGAAGACAGTATAAAAGAGGTCGACATGACATGTCCTTAACTCTTTAGTTTCTCGACTACACGTAGTGAATCATAAGTTTCGTTAGTCGTAACTCTTCCTTTAATTGAGTGTGTCAAAATTTTGGTATTTGTATCATTCCTGATAACTATCAATCAAATCTTCAAAGCAATATCCATGTAAAAATCTTCAAAAGACTACGATAGGTGCTATGCATCAACTTGTAAATAATCTCCACTAAATAATGGATTTGCAAATCCATCATAAGTTGTTCAACATTTTAATTAGGAAAAGATTTTGATACTAAAACAAATTAATGGATTGAGAAATGGCAACACTTCAATTCAAGTCTATTCAAACAGTACCAACCAGACACGTAAAACAACTTGAACCGAATCGTTTTAATCCTCGAATTGGGTTAAAAATATGATCTATTGACTTTTTTTATTAACAAAAATAAAACTAAGTATAAAAAATCAAAACTAGGCCGCGGAGGTGTGTTTAGTGACAGTATCAAGATTGATCATATTAGAAAGGCAGCACAAAAGAAAATCCAAGAATATTTGGCACAACCCAAACTCGTCACTTAGCTAATTAAGGATGGATATTGACGGTTCTGTTTCATTATATGCAATGGGTATCCTTGTTTAGTTTTCCCTACTTGGAATTGCATTTGGATTTCAATATCAAAGATAGATATTATCAAAAGAAAGATAAGACATAATTGGCTCCATAAGGTTGATGACTATCATTCAAGTATAATTATAAGGCAATCATTATTATTGCTGATCTCTGATAAAATTCAAAGAAAACAAAGAACAATCATTCAAGAAAGTTTAAAAAACAACACTACTTTATTTAGACAACAAACTTTAAAAATTACCTATTAAAATATATTAAATTTTGATTAGCATTTATTTCATCTATGGAAAATGAGTTACAAATATTACAAAACTTTTTTATTCAAAATTGTCAAATTATTGTTGTTATCGTTAATAGTTTATGTTCTTCTATATTTCTCTGTTCTAATATTTCTGTACAAGTGTATAGTATTTGTATACAAAGAAAACGGAAAGGAAACAAATTACAACATTATTAATTTCCACTATTATTCTTGTCTGCCACATTGGTGCTGATTATCTGCCACAATTTACTGCATTGTTGTCTGCCATACTACTCACATGCCAACACTCCCCCTCAAGGTGGTGCATATATGTCTCTTATGCCCAACTTGTAGACATAGATTTTGTGAGTATATCAACCAATTGATCTTCTGATTTAACAAATGAAAGTTGAATAATTTTTTCTTCAAGATTTTGTTTGATGAAGTTTCGATCCACTTCAACATGCTTTGTGCGATCATGTTGGACTGGATTGTGGGGGATGGCAATGGCTGCTTTGTTATCACAAAATAAGTTCATTTCAGTGTTAGGAGCAACACCAATCTCAGTTAGAAGTTTTTTCAACCAAAGGAGCTCACATATTCCCTTGACCATTCCTCGAAATTCAACTTCAGTGCTAGATAAGGCAACTACCTTTTGCTTCTTGCTCCTCCATGTAACAAGATTACCCCCCACAAAAGTAAAATACCCAACAGTAGATTTCCTATCCTTGATATTCCCTACCTAGTTTGAATTTGTATATCCAACGACTTCCAATTGACCATTCCTTGAAAACATAAGTCCTTTCCCAGGGGATGATTTTAAATAACGAAGTATTCGCATGACAAAATCCATATGGTCTTCACTTAGGCAGTGCATAAACTGACTCACGACATTCACAACTGACTCACGACATTCACAACATAAGCAATATCAGGTTGAATATGAGATAAATATATGAGTTTACCTACTAACCGTTGATATCTCTGTTTTCTGCTCGTACTTGGTCCACATATTCTCCAAGTTTATGATTTTGAACCATTGGAATATTGACAGGTTTACAATCTAGTAGTCCTGCCTCTGCCAGTAGGTCCAGAGTATATTTCCTTTGGGAAAGACATATGCCTTGTTTTGATCTTGTTACCTCAATACCTAAGAAATATTTGAGCCCTCCCAAATTCTTCATTTCAAATTCATTTGACAGTTGTTCTTGAAGCTTAGAGATTTCTTCTTTATCATCCCCTGTAATGATCATGTCGTCTACATAGACTATAAGGGTTGTTATCTTCCCTAATCGATGTTTTAGGAAAAGAGTATGATCAGAGTTGCTTTGTTGGAACCCATATTTCTTCATTGTTGAACTCAATCTACCAAACCATGCTCGAGGTGATTGTTTTAGTCCATACAATGCTCGTTGTAATCTACATGTAGTTTCTTTTCTTGATGTAACAGTATATCTTGGTGGGATATCCATGTAAATCTCTTCTTCAAGATCACCATGAAGGAAGACATTTTTTTACGTCAAGTTGGTGCAATGGCCAATCTAAATTTGCCGCAAGAGATAACAAGACTCTAACAGTTTTTAGTTTAGCCATAAGTGAGAAGGTTTCTTGATAATCTATCCCGTGTTTCTATGTATATCCTTTTGCTACAAGTCTCGCCTTGGATCGATCAACTAACCCATCTGCTTTATACTTAATGGAGAAAATCCACTTACATCCTACCATTTTCCTCCCTTGACGCAACTCGCTTAACACCCATGTGTTATTCTTTTGCAATGCCTCAAATTCCTCTTTTATAACTTGAGCCCATTTTGGATCAGATAAGGCTTCTTCAATGCTACTTGGAATTTGACACGAGGAGAGTGTTTGTGCAAATGCCCTGATAGGTTATGATAACCTTTGAGTAGATACATAATTTTCTATTGGATACTTGGATTGTTGTTCTTCTCTTTCTGGGGAGTATCGATTTAGAGGTTTGCCTCGATTGTGTCTGAAAGGTAAAACATAACCAACATATGTATCTATAGCATTAGTTTGTAAAGGTGTGATAGGATAGCTTACCTCGAGAGTATTCTCAGCAGGAGGATCATTGGGTACTAGAGAGTGGAGGGGTACATTAACCACTTCATCTTCTGGAGATTCAATTACTACTTCAACTTCAGTTCTTGGAAGTTCAAGCTTAGGTCTAGATATTGGCTCCTCCATATTATTGGCACGATCTGAGTATGTTGGACTAGTGTATAAAATTTCAACATCAAGCTAATTTTGTTCTTCACAATAACTCTCTTCCTGAAGAGTGTAATTGGATACCGGTGATGGGAAAAAACATTCTGATTCGAGGAAAGTGACATACATGGTAATATAGGTTCTTTTAGTAATTGGATCATAGCATCGGTAACCCTTTTTTTGTACGTCATACCCCAAGAATACACATCGGACATCACAGGGATCGAACTTAGTTCGTTGATTTTTGTGGAGATGGACAAAAACAACACATCCAAATATGCGGGGCGGAAGCATCAAAATAGTAGGCATGGGAACATGATCGGATAATACCTTTAATGGAGTCTGAAATTGTAAGGTCTTTGTGGGCATGCGATTCATTAGATACACAACTGTAGTAATAACATCTACTAGGCATATATGCACTGATTAGTAAGGCCCGGGCAGTTTCTAAAATATGTCTATTCTTCCTCTCTGCAATCCCATTTTGTTGTGGGGTTTGTGAACACGAGATTTCATGGAGAATACCATGGTTGTCCAAGTATGTTCGAAATTGTTGATTAACATACTCCCCCCCCATTATCAGACCGAAGGATCTTAATTTTTGTAGAAAATTATGTCTGGATCATGGTATGAAACAAGTGAAATGTAGAAAATACTTCATCTTTATGTTTGAGAAGGTAAAGTCATGTCATTCGTGTACAATCATCAACAAAAATTACAAACCAACGATGACCCGACGATGTAGTTATTAGGGAAGGTCCCCAAACATCAGAATGTACTAAAGCAAAAGGAATCATACTTTTATGCTTACTCATAGGATAAGATGCCTTATGACTCTTTGCTAAAATACAGGTATCACATTTGAAATCTAAGTGTGTAATATTTGAAAATAGACTAGGTAGTAAATGCTTTAAATATCCAAATAATGGATGCCTAAATCGACGATGACATAGCCAAATCTGTCGTTCCTTGTTACTAACGGTGTGTTGCATGTGATTGGATCTTCCTGAACTGAGGTCATCCACATAATATAACCGTCCTCTCTTAGTACCACGCCCAATGATCTCCTTGGTGAGAACATCCTGCAGGAGACAAAAAGTAGAATACATCAATACTACACAGTTAAGATCTAAAGTGACTTGACTTACAAACATTAGTTTGTTTGAAAGAGAGGGTACAAGTAATGTATTAGATAATGATAATGAAGGAGATAAAGTCACTGTTCCAGCCCCTGTAACTGGATAAGTGACCCCATTGGCATTGGAAACACGGCTCCGTCTCGGCTGAGTTGTATTGGAGAGATCTTTTGGGTCAAATGTCATATGATCTGTAGCTCCAGAGTCTAAAATCCAATCCTCGTTATCACTACGAGTATGAAATGCTTTACTTCAAATACCTGGATCTTGGGAAGATTCGGTCTGAGGAATAAGGGATAATGATGTAGTATTGGTAGCCACATCAGCTTTCCCAGTAGTTTCCCTCTTCTTCCTTATTTGAAGATCATTCCACCATTCTGGATACCTATGTAGTTTGAAGCAGTTTTCACGGGTGTGTTTGGAGTTTTCACAATGACCACATTTCATGTCAACAGATGGTGGATTTCTTGCTCCCTTGATCCCTTGATCCCTTTGTAAGTCATAACTGCTCTGGGTGTCGTATCTGCACCTGTGATCATCACGGTATGCCTAACCTCTTCCCTACGGATGAATCCATAGGCTTGTTCGACCGTAGGGAATGGTTTGATCTGAAGCATATCACTTCGAGTTTTATCCAATCTATCATCAAGTCCATCGAGGAAGGTATACACTCGATCTTCCTGTACGATGGAGTTGGATTAGGACGATGGAAATCAATTTCACACCACAACCCTTGAAGGTCATTGTAGTATTTTTCAATGGATCCACCCGCTTGCTTCGTACGAGTAACTCGACGGCGAAGACCATACACTTGAGACGTGTTTGTCCCATCATAGTAAGTGGTAGCAGCAGAATCCCAAACCTGTTTTGCAGTTGGGAATCAGATAAAATTTGCAATCAAGGAGAGGTCCATTGAATTGATCAACCATCCTTTGACAATGACATTTTTAGTGCACCATCTCCTAAATGAGGGGTCGGTTTCAGCAGGTTGAGGAAAATCCCCATTAATATATCTCAGTTTGTCTTTGCTAGAGATATACATCTCCACCACCTGGGATCACAAGGCATAGTTAGATCCTCCCAACTTGATACTAATGGGAGCAGTCGACGCTTCAGTTAGCGGTGTGAGCTGATCTGAGCTCTAGTTAGAACTTCCGTCATTTTTTCCGTCAAATCTTCCAATATGAAATTGGTAGTTAAATCTCTAGATTCCGCCATGAAATCTATTTTTTTTTCTTCCTTTTTCCCTTTTTTTTACACTTCGCACACAACTATATATAGAACATTTCGTAACCCTAAATTGTTTTTCAAATTCGCGCAGCTTCCTCCTCTTAGTAACCCTAAAATATTTTTTTCCAAGTTCGCGCAGCTTCCTCTGCGCGTTCCTCAGTGCAGCTTCCTCTGCGCGTTCCTCAGTGCAGCTTCTTCGACTACGTTCCTCAACTATGTTCTTCAATTGTGTCCGAGCCAGTCATCACTTCCAGCTGGTGTGAAGCCACAGTTGCTGGAGGCTTGCGTTGTTGTGATAGAACCCTAAATTTTTCCTCCTGAAAGAGCAGCGCCTTCCTTCTTCTGATGGACGATCAAGATGGTCGAACCCTAGCCAACCACAACATCCAGATGGAGCTTCCACCTTCAGAAGAGCCGTTGGTACAACTTGTGATTTCTAAACCTGAAAAAAAGTTCACAGAAAGCAAAGTAACTGAAGCTGCTTGTTTTTTTGTTTACAGGAACTGATGCGTGCAGATGATAACGCCTTTCATTAGGTTTTTTTCTTCTATTACTCTCAATTTTTCGTCGATACTTGGAACCATCCTCATCATCAATCTGATCACTACAATTTTTTTTTGTTTTACAGAATTGCTGGGTTGAAGAATAGTGTGGCTTCCCCACAGCAGTAGTTAGAATGGAACGTAGGAACTGTGATGACTCCAACGAGCAGCTTGAACGGCTACCCCAAATCCCGGCCAAATAATCAGCCAAATACCCACAGATTAACACAATCTGTTGAGCATATCACACCAAATCAACCAAAGGAGAATAGAATCAACGTAGCAGGTAACTTATTCTTTCATTAGGACAACCAATAACTCTGTTTTGATACCATATCAAATTATTGTTGTTACCGTTAATAGTTTCTGTTCTTCTATATTTCTTTGTTCTAATATTTTTGTACAAGTGTATAGTATTTGTATACAAAGGAAACGAAAAGGAAACAAATTACAACATTATTAATATTCACTATTATTCTTGTCTGTCACATTGGTGCTGATTATCTGCCACAATTTACTGCATTGTTGTCTGCTTGTTGTCTACCATACTACTCACATGGCAACAAAAATCTCGAACAGTCATAAGTTTTTTTTCCTCCCTTTTTTTACAAGTTTTGACGATTAATACAAAACAAAAACTGAATAACTGCATTCAGACCATTTATTAGTACTACTATAGTCTTTTTGTATGAGTTGTCAAAACTTACCCTAAGTAAATACAGATTACTACACCATAATACTATGCACCACAAGTATCACTATAACACACGATACAATGAAATAAATTACAACTTTTGCACTTTCATTTCATTTTTTATTTATTTATTTTGGTTTTTTTCTACTTTCTTACCTTAAAATGCTTTTATGTAGATAATAATCACATCTCAACAACTTCTTCTGTTTCATATATAAATGCTTTTGTGTAGGTAGTAATCACATCTCAACAATTTCTTCTATTTCATATATAATCTACCTAAACTAGCTACTTATTCTAAACAATATTATACACATCTTATACGCATCTGACTCTATTCACATTAATCAAATATACCTTAAATCTCATTTAAATGCATCCAAGTTAAATGATAAATATTACTCTTGTTTAAGTTACTAATGAATTTTTCGCAATTTATACTTATAAAAATTTAAAATTACTTTTGTTATAGGTACAAATCTTCTGATATGATATGTGAGCTTTATCTAATAAATAGATCATAATGTATTCATAATTATTAAAATATCTCTCCTTATACGTGCTCAATAGCAAATTGCAACATAGGTTTATTTAAAAACTGTGGCACTAGTTGTCATAATCACAATTCATGGATACTTCAATGACATCCATGGCTAGTCTTTGTATTGAAGGTTGTAATCATAACATCACTTCCAGGGATAGAATTGTCCAAAATTTTACATTTGAATTGGCATTAAATTGTTCGTATAATTATTATCCATATGAAAAGATATCAAACACTCCAACATTTGCTATATTATAAAACAAACAAATGATTATACGCACTTAGGCATACATGTGAGACATTTTCAATTTTCTAATTAATATATTAGAGAAAGACATTAACAATATTCATTTGATGGGTACAATCAAACTAATTATTTTTTATATGGAACTAAGGTATCATAAAGAAACGATATATATATATATATATAAATAGTTCAATCTCATTTCATAAGAATAAAATTGAAGGATACATCGACAAAGAATAAAAACTTGAAATTCCTTTATCTATACAAGAAGCAAGTTTGAAATAAATCTTGGTGACTTCAGAATTATGTATATAATTCAATTGTATATAATATATGTATATGTTATACATAAATTTACGCGTATAAATTAAGATACTATATTTTTTAGACCATAATCACGTAAAAGATGCTATTATGAGGATTTAAATCCCCAAACATCCATGAGAAGAGCCTGGTGATCTCCTAGTAAACATGAATCATATGTAAAATGAATATTAACTAGAGATCATATTTCTTTAAAAAATGAAACATAGTGGAAATGATAATAATAATAATAATAATTAGATTTAATAAAAAATATATTTTACAATATGAAAATGCTCTTATTGATATAAGAATAGATCTAAATATAAATATAATTTACGAATAATACATAAAAATATATCATTTATAATAAGAGAAAAGTAAGTGAAAAAGACAGGTTGGAGCTAAATCAAACGATAGGACCTAATCTTAAGATGCAAACACCTCAATATGTTATATTATATTTACACCACGCCTAACATGTATTTGTACATCTAGAAAATTATGCAATCATCTCCTTAAAAATAAAATTGAACAATTCATATGACACAAGAATCTTATCCCATGTTAAAAAATAAAAGTTAATTGAAAATAATAATAATAACAATAACAATAAAAATAATAATAAACATCAACAGATCAAGCGGTTAGATCTCCAAAAATAAAACAATTAAACTTCAATGAGTAAGATAGTTATTGAAGAAGATAATATGAATTTAAAAGTTTTTCTATGGTAAATATGTTAAATGAAGTAGAAAAAATTAAGTGATTTTAAAAAAAATAAAAAAAATAGATAGTTTTGATGCAATTTTTAATAAAAAAATTTATGCATTTACAAGTGATTTTGTTCCCCTAAGAATGTAGTTATGGGTAGTTATTATGAAAAAGGGATAGTTTGCTTATTAAAAAAAAAGATGTAAAAAGAAGATGAACGCATGGGCCATATAAATGAATAAAAAATTTGGATATATCAAACAAAAAACTAGGAAAACAGAATGATTAGCAGACAAAAAATTGAAAAATAGTATCAAAAATTGTGGAATTTTTTGCAATCAGTATTGAAGGAGAATGTTTATGAAAAAAAAAGTTGCTTTTGATGTTGCAAAACCACCTTTTTACATGCTGTAAAACACATCCGTATAATTGCTGGTACAATAGCTGCCGAAGACTGTCAAACTAACAAACATTGCATAGTGAATAGAAAGTACAGCGTTTACTACTGGGCTAAATATAAATCATCGGCCAAAGCTCACAGTAACTCATATTTGCATATAATATTTGCCCTGGATACAATACATGGTTGCCTGAAATCAGAAAACAAGTGAGCCCACCAGAATGGATGCTAATGGAACTGTGAGGTTATCATCAAGCGTAGTACTTATAGGAAGTGATTCCACCAGCGCTGAGGCAAGGGAGACTATCAGAAAACCTAAAACCATTTCCCAACTTTCCTGAAGATATCCAAATGAGGAAAAATAGTACATATATCTGCCACAATATTACTTAACGTTAGATATATCCATCAATTATAGAAAACATTTCAACTTGTGTGTCGAATTGCAACAAAAGCCACAATAGTTACCCGACAGAGGCAAAAAATCCAGCAGATAACATTGCAACACTACCAGCTAAAGACTTGTTTCTGTTGTAGGGAAGTTTTTGACTACCGAACCGCCTTCCAACAATGTCTGCTAAGCCTGGAACAGTATAGGAAAAAAATGAATTAAATTTTTTGACAGTTTTTAATGGTACATAAAATAGAAGTTCATGATGGTAGTTTGTGGCAGGTTACTATTCGACACCCCATTAGTTAATTAAGATATGATTTGATTTTTGACTCAAATCAAGATGAAATGATAGGTGAAACTCAATTGGAAGTACCATCTCCAGCACATAAGTTGCATATTGCTGCAATTGCAATAGGTGAATTCCTCCAGTAAATTATACAGGCAAATGTAATAGTTACGGCATAGTACAGTGGTCCCTTAAGAAGTTCCCTGATGCAGAGAGTAAGCTAAAAACAAATTAGAAGGTAACAACATATGTAACAGTCAATAGTCAGTGTTGGAGATTGTTATACCTTAAATTAAGGAGTAAAAATTCAAGAAACCATTAATTCAAGGAGTAATTCAAGAAGTGAATTTTCCTATAAATAGATGTGTAATTATAATGAATTAACCATCCAAAGTGTTCATTCTAATTGAGAGAAAAACTGAAAATTAAGAGTAATTTTCTTGGGTGTAATTGGGTTCTGGGTTGTTAGTTGTAAGTGTTGTAAACACCTTGTGTAATTTCTCCTCTTTCATTAAAAAGATCTGCAGCAGGTCTGGAGACGTAAACAAGATTGACTGAACTCCGTTATCAAATTTGTGTTATTTTTCTATTCTTGTTTTCTCATAAGTCTGGCTTATTGAAAATTTACGTAATTTCCCAACAAATGGTATCAAAGCTTTTGGTGGTGATTTCTGTCAATTTCCTACAAGGTTACTATTCACGTGAATAGTGAAATTTTGTCGACGATATTTGTTCGTTGACGAAGGTGTTCTAATACACGGTGGTTTGCAAAAATAGTCAGAAACGATCCGGAAAAAGTCAGATTTGAGTAGGAGCAATGACCGCAGATGAAGGAAGGTGAAACTCGAGAAATTCGATGACATAGATTTTGGGTTTTGGAAAATACAGATAGGGATTATTTGTATCAAAAAAATCTATATCAACCTCTCTTAGGGAAGAAACCAGAGGCTACGAAGGAAGAATATTAGAATCTTCTAGACAGACAAGCCTTCGGAGTTATTCGATTGATATTATCCCGTAACTTTGCTTTCAACATAGCAAAGGAAAAGACCACGACAGGTC